>JAQQRF010000429.1:0-23221 GCA_030523145.1 Trissolcus brochymenae
GTGACGTTAAAAAGTAGGCAAAGTCATAAAACATTTCCTTAAAAATAAGTGCGCCGTATTATTGCCGAACGTCTTCTTACGGTCGAAATTTATTTTAAGAAGACTACACGAGATTCGGCGTTAAAAATTTATTCTCTTTGGCCCCGGAATAAAAAAAATCTCTGTTTCTCTGTTCGTGCGTTTCCGCGGCTTTAACTCACATTTTCTAGCTCGCAAATCTTTTAATATCTCAGTTAGAAAGTTGCGCGTAACTTTGTATCTAATTTTTCAAACGAGAACAATTTGCGACAAAACAGTTACACAAGATTTCTTATATCACATTATGCGAAAGTTTTAGAACAAACGAAATGAAACAGTAAAAATTAAACGAACAGTGGAAAACATTTTGCACGTAAAAAAAAGAACGAAAAAAAAAAACAATTTCAAAATGTAAAAAACGTGGAAATAAAGTTTGTTGTAAAAAAAAATGTTAACAATTTCAATTATGAGATTCAGATATTGAGACTTTTTAATTTTTGACGAACGCATACTTTAATCACATTTTGTTTTTTTCCGTGAGAAGGTATTCGTCGGAAGTATGCGAATTCCAGGCACTCGAGAACGACGTATAATACACTGGTATTAATTTGTCTGAAACCCGGGAGAATCGGTTTTTCGAATTTCGCAAAATATTCACTCGAGGCGACTTCCCGCAAATTAATCAGATGCGCGGATCATGCGTTTCCGGTTAATGCGGATCTCTCATCTTCCAATTCTTAATATAACAAGTTTATGCGGCCTGCGACGTTGCGCCTCGGCGTTCGTACGAATTATAATATTCAGTTGCACCGCCAGGCAAAAAGCGTCACGGTTAAAACCCACTAATTTGCATCCGCGGTAATTCAAATTTCAACAGTATTCCTGTTATTTTGTTCGCTTCAATTTAGATGCTTTCAATACTTGTTTTACAAGAAAGCTTATACTTTTTGTAGAAAAAGAAAACCATTACTAAAACAGTCACTTTAAATATTAATTCAAAAATGAATCCATAATATAGGATAAATAAGAAGCGCATTTTTCCATTAAAGGCTTGAATATTGTGTGATTTTCATTTTATTTGTGAGTTTATTAATTAATATTGATTTGCGATGTTCATTAAAAACATATATTTGAAATGCCACAATTACTCGAAACTGTCACTTTTATTACTGATTTTATACGTCATGGTATTTTCATGCGATTGCAATATGAAAAATGATTATCTGACAAATATCAGTTAGTTTAATGGAACATACATTTTTAATCCATGTTTGGGTAACCAAAAAGATGTTAATTTCATTTACCTCAAAAATGACCTCATTTGGGTAATTTTTTATTTATAAAAAAAGGTTTTAATGGAAAAATATAACTTTGTTTACCTTGAAATGTGCTGCTTTTCGATATATAAAAATATTTATGAGTGTGCAACTGAAATGTGATTTTGAATTTATAAAAGCTGTTTCCAATGATTAAAGTGTATGATTGCAAGCAGCTTTGATACGTGATTCCGGAACGATTATTAATTTTCAGCTACTGAAGGTTGTGTCTGAACAAAAGTTATTGACAAATATTAAAATCTGGCTTGATGCAAATCTCCTTTTGTCTTTTCCATTTTTCGTTCGTCGTATAACGTCCGGCAACGGCGGTCCAGTGACAAGTTTTCCGGTTGACCCATAATAAATGTATATCGGAAACGATATTCAAACGGGATGGTCGTCGGTGATTAAACATTCGTGCAGTGACAAAAATAATGTTACTTAAGAAAATCAATTGATAAAAAGAATATTTGCCGAATAGTCGCTTTACGCGCGGTAAGTATACCCCAATCGCATTTCGATATCTGGTTCACATGAAACGTTTACACACACTTATGAATGTGTGGTGTACAAAACTAATGCCTCCAAGTTGATCAGATTTGTGGAACATCCTGCGTTTGCGCCAACAATGAAACGATTAGATGCTAATTAAGCTGGTGCCACTGAGATTGGTACACGATCGTAATTTTAGCTCCAAAAATAATTCCCAGACAGATCATACGAAGTGTAACAATTAGAAAAATATATTACAAAAATAGGTATATATACATATGTTGAATAATAATGTTATTTGATTTGATTTAATTATAGTTTTAAATGCTGATTTCAAATTTCTATTTTAAAAGTGTTCCTAACCATCTTTCCTATTAAGTGTTAAAGCTTGCGAAGTCGAGGAAATAAAGACTAATCAAATTTGGATACAGTTTGCGTTTTATCTAAAGGTTGGATATACAAAATTCACAGACTACATTTCTTAGTAGAAACAAAACAGGTTATTTTGGAAGGTTTCTTCTCGTACATTGTTTTGATCGCTTTTTTTTCGATAAGAATGCGCTTTTTAACGGCATGCAAAAAATTGAAGATCCCTGAGAGCATTAAGTTTAAGAGTATCATTTTTGTGCGCGTCGATAAAACAATGAACTTTCGTGGAGAACCATGTTCGCGAACTAAATTAACAATAAATCTAGTTAGTTTAACCGCGAAAGTTGCCACAATTCCAACTAAGTAACACAGTTGATACGACTATAATTCTATCTCGGCTTGGGAGCTAAATTTGATTCTATTTTTTTACACCGTGCCTTGACGTTTTATCGATACCAATCAAAATATTGAAATCACGACATACTCGCGCGTCGACTTTTATAGCGCAGTAAATTTGCGCGAAACAAAATCGCGGCGTAATTGAAAAATATCAGTATTCAAATGAAACTGCACGATAATTCGCAAATAAATCACAAGCAAGCAGAAAGAAAATTTCGGCTTTTGTTTCCTTTCTTCCCATATATAAATGATTTTCCAACCGAAACAAAGTTTTCTCTTACAAGAGAAACATTTTTTACCAGCCCAATTTGAAGAACTTTCCGTCAAACGTCGCATGATAATTACTCGGTTAATTAATGGGGAATTTAATTAACACATTTCAGATCCTGACATTTTGGTACATGAAGTACATTAAAAATGCTCGTAAATGAACATTCCAAAACGCGCATTTCATCTCTTTTAATCAGAATATACAATAATCGCATTAGACTTTTTTTCCATCTAAGTTGAATGAAAAAAAGTAGATTTAAATTGAAATGAAAAGCTAACAGAGTTTTTACGTGTTAATAAATCTCATTACAACAATATTTCTGTGCAAAAAAAAGTTTCATGTTATAAATAACAAATTTTTGATCAGACATTATCAGACATAATTTATGCAGGTCTTGACTATGTATCCAAAATAATTAGTTTCGATTTAACATGACTGAATAAAACTTTATTCAATCAGATCTTCTGTTCAAATATTCTCAGATCAGACTTTACCTTAAACGCGAGCATGCATGCACATCAATTTTAATTAAATTAGTTCAGTAAATATATATATGGATTCAAATTTTTATTTCTACTATTTTGCTTCAATAAATAGATTAGATCTAAAAAATTGATTTACCTAAAAAATGTGTTTATTGATTTATTTTGAAATATTATTCATACACGAAATATATAATCATTAAATTTAAAACTTTTATTTTAAACTTATGTTTTAGTGTTTTGACTCTGTTAACTTTTTATCGTGATTTTGAAGTAACCAAATATTTAAAAATTAGAATTATTCTTAACGATAACATTGAACACAAATTTACATAGTAAGAAAATTGTTGGTCGTTTTTTAAACTTTATTTCAAGATTTATCAAGTTTAGCAAAATTTTACTTTAGCATATTAGAAAGTGTCTAATTAGATTTAACTTTGCGAACATTTATAAACATCGTTATGCAAAATTTCATATAATGAAAAGCAATTAGATACATTTTAATTTAATTGCATTCAATTATATAAAAGTAGACAAAGAAAAATATTATAAACTAAAAATAATATAAATTGAAATTCAGTGGCTTGAAAGCAATAACGGATAATTCTAATGTTTAATTAAAATGAATTTAATCTTTTTCAAACTTTTGGCCAGAGAAACAATTTTTTGAAAATATAACAAAATACATCCGAATCGAATTTAGTTATTAAATGTTCAAAACATTATTTTTAGAAATTCCGATAAATCGATTTACTTGTTTTGGCCTCTCTGTACCACTAAATTGAATTAGATCTGCCTTAATGAAGTTATATTGAATTAAACACACGTAGAAGAAATTATGCATGCTAAAACAAAATTACGAACTAAAGAAAAACAGTTTTTTTTCTTATTAATTCATGTTCATAATCGTATGAACATTTTTTCTACGTTGACAGGACAATCATTAAGAACTTGAACATTTAGTACAAACTTGCTCTCAATTTCCTTATTACCTCAGCCGAAATCCACGTCGGCATGATAACTTATATGACCGCAATAACGTGCAACAAAATCACGAACTCGGCCGCGTTTATTTAACTTTGTCAAGTCAAAGCATGAAACGTGTGCCCTCCACCCCGCTGACCAGAAATCAAATCCGATTTCCGGCCATTACGTCTCTAATCACGCCAACACGGTTGTTCACGTAACAGCTCGCGTGCGCTCCTCGTCGCATTAATTGCAATTGCGAATTAGCAACCCATTCTTCCTTAGCGCGAAACAACTAATTCCTCAACAATTGCAACCTTTGGACGCCCGTTCTCTGCCCTATATTCGTAGATTTATGGTCTGATGATGGAAATGCACTTGTTACGCCGCTGGACACAAACGACCTCCGCCAAGAAACATAAATCAGAACCAAAAATTAGACACCCCTTTGCCTATCTTTTGTTTTGTTCGTTTCAACGAATGTTCGCTTTGAACATTTTCCAGCTACTTTGCTTTACATTTGTTTGAATTCTAATTGCTTTACAAGATGTGTTTAAAATTTGCTGGTTGAGTAAATGGCCAAAAGATTTATCTGCGATCGAAAATTCTTCGCCACAAGGGCGCAAACTAAACCGAAGCTTTCCACTTTTGGTCAGAGATTCGGGTAGTAAATTCTCTTGCAGTTTATATCGACATTGAGAGAATCTCACGTGTGAAATGTATTAGTAAGTTAATTGTATGTAAAAGTAATGTGTATGTGGGAGCTAAGTGACGGCATCGTACATTAAATTTATACTGCTTACACGCTGCCTTAACTTCGGGCTGCTTTCTGTCTTATGCGAAATGGCTGCCTGTGATGATTAAATGATGCGAAATTTCCTCTTTTCTTCGCTAGGGTAATATCAATATTTCATTTTGCATTTGTCATTTAACCATTTTTATGATAAGAATTAAGTTGCTGCAAAATTAAATCTTTTTCCGCTGACGGACGGGCGAATAACGAAATAAAAAATGAGAATAAAACAAGCGAAAATTTTAATCAATGATTAATTGACCTGTAAAAAATAAAAATGAAAAAATCCAATATGAAATTTTAATAATAGTTTTAAGTTAAAACTCGTTTCGTTATGAACAAATATTTCGTGTAAATGGTTCTAGATTTTAATTACAAGTAATTTGGTTAAAAAATAATGAAAATAGTTTTCATGCAGTGTAAATGAAAATAGTAAATACAAGAAATACTTTAACCGAAATTTCATATTGTCAACAATAATTAACTGTAATTTGACAAAAAAAAAAAAACTAATCGATATTAAAATTAACTACTTCATGAAGTCATGTTGAGACTTATTTTTCACATCAGATATTATTTTTGCGTAATGATCTCATTAACTAGCATTTGATTCAGTTAATTCGAACATTTTCATAGTAATTTTATTAAAAAACAGTCTCATTATATGTGTTTCAATGTAAATATTTCTGTTTCTGTTATTCACAAAGTAAGCGACATTACACTGGAGGTCGAAAACTTTTTTCTCCCAACCATGTATGCAGAAACATCCTTTTTAAAGAATAACATAAAATATTTCTTCAAATATCGTTTCACTGGGTTTATCATTGAATTTTTCATATAATTATTGTTGCTTATTACATGTTCTTTCGAACAATTGTTATTTCGCCATAAATGGAGTTCAAAAAGTGCAGATTGTCTAACATTTTATATACATTATTAAATATTTTCATTCAAGTCTTTTAAAATATAAAAATAAAAATGAAAAAGCAAATAGTTTTTAAATAAAATGTTAAAAAGAAATGGCCATTAATAATGTGAGTTTAAAAATACACACATGAGTGACAATCTGAAATAAGTGTTCACGGGGTCTATTTTCATGGAAGCATTTAGAACTCGAACATCGAAGGCGCTTGAGATTTTGTGCTAAGCTTAAGTATCGGTGACACTGAACTGTGAATCTGCATAATCTTGCAGAAAGTGCTCGAGACAACATTTATTTACACACACCACAGACCGTCGTTTAATGTGCTTTCAAAGGATCATCAATTGATAGGCTGCATTGTTATTGTCAACATTCGATAACTTCTCTCTTGTGACATCAATTTCTCCCGCATTTACATTTTGTCTCTCTACTTTAAATAAAAGTGACTTCAATGAAAGACATTCTCTAAACGCGTGGGATACATTTTATTTCTTTATTTACATGACGTGTATATCAAGCCTGACGAAACGTTTTGGAGTGGTGAAAAGAAAACGTGGATTGCAGCATGATACAAAAAGAGAAGGTAAAAAAAGTAAACTTTTTATTTCACGACGAACAAATTGTACAGCTAATAATTCAGGCTTTAAAAACAAGCAGACCCGATGGACGTCGGGGAGTTGTACGGTCAAGCGTGGACAAATCGTGAAGTGCAATGGAAGATCGCGATACCGATGATTAATAGCGGCGTCGAACGGTGCGTGTATCAAAGGCTCTAAGAAACGTTTCTAAGATTATCAGATTGAGGTTCAGTGTAAGAAACAGCTTGCATTATGAGCTGATACTACGTTGATAAAGATGGATAAAGAAGGAAAAGCTTAACTGAATCAATAATAACACTGAGAAAAGAGTCAACAACAGGTTACAACTCATCATTTTCGTTGACCCAACTCGAATTTTGAGCCAAACATTTGTTTAGTTGAATTGGAAAACTTGAAATTGAGTTGTTTCGTATTGCAGAATTGCAATAAGTTTAGCACGGTTTTGGCGTTTGGTTGTCTTTTGGTTTTTTCATGGTAAATTGTTACTTCATTCTGCGCTGTCACTTTCGAATCAATTGTACAACAACAAATCACAATTTTGAATAAAAAAAAAAAAAGTAACTAAAAAATCAAGTTTCACAAAACTAAATAACTGGATGAAGAATGTTAACTTTTAACACTTATCACAGTTTCTCATACATTTCTATTTTGATGGATGATTATCTGTTTAAATTAAAAAGAATGTTCGTACGAAAATTTACCTTCCTCTCATCTTCAATTATTATACATTTTACCACATTTTGCTTTGATCCTTCCTTCCCCTTGAAGAGCACGTATTTTATAGACGACTTATATGCTAAAATATGTTTCATAAATGTGGACATATCTGATACATATATTATATTTTAATCTGAAAAATGACACATCAACTTCTGTCTTCGTAATAAACATAAATAGAAAAAAAAAATGTTTTTCTTTATAACAGTTTCACATTCGATCTCTCATTATTTATACTTGGATAAACACCAAAACCTTGTTTCTGAAATAACTCTTTAACAGGTTCAGGACGAAAAGGGTTAGTTGTTTCAAGTACAAACTTTTGTATTGACAATCTCAGTATCTTCGGCTACACCAAGTTCTCTAGGAAAAATGGGGGTTCGATTTCGTCCGACAAACAACAAGTGTAAATTTCCAATCATTGTTGTGCCGTTTCGTAGCGTTGATTGTGAAAGCAGTTGTAAAAGTGAATTTGATTCTGAAATCAGCGGACTGAAAAGAGAGAGAGAAAGAGAGAAAAAGAGAGAAAGCAAATGATAAAACGGAGAGGGGTCGAGAGTTGATAATCTGGCGCGAGTCTGTTGACCGAAAACGTTGGCGCGAAAGTGGTCAAAGCGGCGGCGGCGATAGGATGCAGGTATAAGTGAGTCTCTGGCGCATTGTGTGTCAGGTAGAGCGGAGTAAGGAGCGCGAGATGAATAAGGGGCGGTAGGCCGGGCACCAGCCCCCCGACGGTGCTCCTTAGCAGCCCCCCGGCCAGGACGACTATAGCTATAGACGTCGCGGCGTCAACGTGGGCACCGACGAAACTTGTTACGTGCTCACGGTCATATATATACGCTCTTGGGGTGACGTGGGGAGGGGAGGGGGCGAGAGATTTGTGAACCCGCGGAAGGAGGCAGAGAGAGCCGAGGGAGAGCGAGAAGGAAGGAAGGCGCGAGAGCGCCCGGGCATCAGGGCACGCGCGGCAGGCGCATGCGCCGGACTCCCGGCGTCCCGTGGCGTGGGCAGCAGCGGAGCCCGGCACCACGAGGCTCGAGAGAGTGCGACGAGGAAGGAGTCGGGCTCGGCGCATTGTCAGCCGCGAGGGATTTCGCTGCTCGGCCCGGCTGCTCCGGCGTCTGTCGGACGAGGACGCAGCTTGGATCGGGGCATAGGCGGCGAGGCTCGACCGCGCGACGGCCTTGGAGGGATGCCACGCGGCGGGGGAAGTTGAGCGAGAGCAAAGAGGTAGTATCCGTATTGCGAGGCTCTCTAGGCAGCAGTCTCTGGCCCGGGACAGCGCAATCAGGATCAGTCTCTCGAGGAAGGAGAGAAGGAGGCGCCAGCGAATTCCTCCGCTCGTGGCTCTCGCCACCACCGCGGTTTCTGCTGGCTCCCCTCTGCGCTCCTCCCCACTCCTCCGAACGCTCATCGCATGATATGCTCGGCGTTGGCACGCCGCGTACTGTTTCGTCGCCGTTGCCACCGCAAGCACCTACCGACTCGATCGCGCTCAACTTTCGTCGCCGATACTTTTGTCCTCGGCGCATGGTCGCCGGTGCGGTGGGCCCGCTCGGGCGCACGTGTCGCATCATGTCGCGACGGCCCGATCGAGCCAGCGTCTACTAAGTCCCGAAGCCCACGATGGCCCGCAGCGCGGTCCTACTTCTGGTGCAGCTGCTGGGCCTCGGCAGCGCACGTGATTCCTCCTACCAAGGTTCGCACTTGTGTCAATGTTATTTTGTGTTCTCGCCGATGCCGCCTCATGGTTTTTGTGCGCCTGTGTCTGTCTGTGTTTATCTCTGTGGTCTGCTGCTGCTGCCGCTGCCGCCGCCGCTTTTTATGTACGTGTCATCGGACGTGCCGGCATGCTGCGTCCGACCAAAGCTACTGCTCCACTACTTCAGTCCCCGTCATGCTTTTCTTATACCTCTACCTCTGCCCCCCCCCCCATCCAGCTAAAAATAATGCTTTCAAAACTCCATCTCAAACGCTTTGTGCTGCGAATCGCAAAGTTACTTAGCGCGCACTTGTTAACTCAGTATTCTTTGCGGCTAAATTTCGCCGAGCTGAATGCCCGAAATCGTACTACATTGTTCCCGGTGTGAGCGCTCGTTAAAACGACTTGTCGACCAAATTGTATCTATCTCGATCCGCGCAAACTTGTTCGGCCTCCGTTGCGGCCGATTTCTCTCTTGCAAACTTACGTACGCGGGGCAAAGAGAAAAGTTTACGCTCAACAACTTGGAGATAATCCGTCGACATAATATACATCCTTCGCGCGGCCTGAGAGATGTTTCTTCGAGGGAGGTGGGAGACCGAAAAGCCAAGAACTTTTCGAGCGCGAAAAGTTGTTTTGCTGGAAAGTCCGAGCGTCCGCAGTACGAAAACGCTCCCTCGTGTAATTGCACGGATAACCCTGGGGCCAACGAGCTAATAGTCGAGACTAATCGGTCGGCCGTAATGTGTGCTTCTTGACGACAAAAAGCTTCGAAACACGATAACGGGTAAGCGGATCCCGATTACGCGAATAAGCGACCCGGACACAGGGATTCTTTCGAGGGTAATTAAAGCTACAAAGTCTATAAGAGCTGATCGACGATAACCCGGCGGAATGGGATGGATTAGAGAGTGCAAGAAAAAGAGGGTCGATGGATAAAAAAAAAAGTTGCGAGGAGTTGTTAATTGAGAGGATAAAGTCGAGTAGAAAAAAAAATTCGGGAATGGTAGTCGATGGTGAACGAATTGTTTTCTTGAACGAAATTTAGAAACGTGGGCAATTTTTTTGAAAACCCATTTTGCCTGTTTGTCTTCGGGCTCATCCGGCGTGGTGATTCGGTCTAGTGTACACAACAGGGACGAAGTTTATACGATTTGTGTACCTTGTTTTTTCGAGTTTTAGATTTATTTACTAATTTCGTTGGAGCGTTGTCAAAATTTGCGTTTATCCATGTTAAACATATCGCTCGCGCCACACGTCGATGTATCCACTTAAACTCGTCTTCACTCTTTTGTAGCGCTCGCAAGACGTTACAAAGTCATGCAAACAAATGGGGGGAGAAAAAGGTTTGAATCAAAAATTGCACTGTTGTAAATTTGCAAAACGAGTTTGCCGTTTTATTTGCACTTTCATTTCTCGACCGACTATTTTGATAGACTTGTTTTCTGCTTTTTTTTTATTTCAATTTTTTTTCATAGCAAGGATTTTTGACACTCGTTTTCGAACAAAAGTTTCATAGCACGCACACATACACAAGGTTGAATAAAAAAAAGCGTATAATGAAAAAAAAAAAAAAAAACGGAGAATTAGCGAACGACACATATAGTCGTGAAAGTTGCACATAATTTTGATTCACATACGCGAACATTGTTACATAAACCTACTTTTGAATTACATATAAAACGCGAGGGAAAGGAGTAACATAATTCTGCATGAATTGAACAACTGCACGGTAGTTCCAGAGCCTACGTGAATATCGATTGGGCCACGGGATTCGCATTCTTACAGTCTAATTTCAGATTAATTTGATCGCTTAATCAAAATTGATCACTCTTTAACGAGGCTGCGAACGGTGCTTGGTGCCCGCGCACCGCCTTCCAAGCTCGGGGCTTAAAAACGAAAATTGCGAATGCAAATTTGCGAGGCACAGAACGATTTCGTTGGGAATAACGCGGCAAACGACTTTGCGCATTCTACGCGAATACTGCTGGCTTTGCTTGATACTTGATCGAACCCGCTCTCTTGCTCTTTGTTTCACTCGCTTTGCCCTCGGTTCAAATTGTAAAAATACATCTCCCTTCGTACTTTTAACTTCAACCTGAATTTCATCAAGCCTCATTCCCTCCCTGACCCCTGCGCATTTTGACTCGAATTTGTTTGCGTTATTTTAAACCTCGATTATTTAAATCAACACTTTTCGTGGCAGCTTTATATACTTTATACAGTTTTATATCTCGCTTCCTTTTTTTTCCTTCGACGTCGCGGATTTCTCGATTTTCTTTGTTTTGGCCCGACGTCGACGGGGTCGGGCAGAGGGGGCAGGTGAGGTAGCTGACAAAAACAGAATGTTACAGATTCATTAAGGGCTCTCGGTTCCGGGAAGTTTATTCTTTAAATAAATAGTCGAATGTACCAATTGTATTCGTTACGTGGGACTTACCATACAATTTAAAGTTTGAGCAAGAGTTGGAACAACTTCCCCAAAGGGCTGATTGTTCCGCCGGCAGATAAATTCCTGAGGAATTTTACTTAACGACCCGTCTTCCGAAGAAAGATGTTTCATCTTCTATTATGAGCGGCTATATTGGTAATACCTCTCGCGCACTTGTTATGATTCGTTCACTGCATTATTCATCCGCCGAGTTTATAAGTTTTCGGGATACAAAAGGTTAATAATGGTCCGCGTGTGT
This sequence comes from Trissolcus brochymenae, assembly GCA_030523145.1. Taxonomy (NCBI): domain Eukaryota; kingdom Metazoa; phylum Arthropoda; class Insecta; order Hymenoptera; family Scelionidae; genus Trissolcus; species Trissolcus brochymenae. The sequence goes on from JAQQRF010000429.1 coordinate 11,737, forward strand.
CCTCGCCAGTCTTTATGTCCGCGCCAAACAAAAGTCACGCCAGGCTCTCTCATTCTCGATATTACGGTAATTTGTTACCTACGCGGATATGAGAAAACGCTCGCGGAATGAAAAGTCTCGCGCCCGAATCATAACGCCGTTTATAAATTATTTATAAACAATGTTGCGCCAGTTCGATTTATGGACGGGCGCCCAAGCGAGATATATTGTTTTGATCTATTAATGTTGGCGAGGGAATTCGAAACTAATATGTGCAAGCGATAAATCAACGACGCTATCGCGTCAACTTACATTCGAACGATGCAAATGAAAGGCGCACAACTTCGAACCGAATGACAACTGATTTGAGCAAAACGTTCACAGTGCGACAATTTCTTTTTTTTTTCAGCATCCTTTTTGTTTTATATTAAAAGTTAATTTCCGGAATGTTTCATCTCAATTATAAATTGATCTGCAAACTACGTTGACAATCTGCTGGCAATCGTTTTACATAACAATTAGGCACTTAATAAATGTTATAAACGAGCGAGAACTCCAAGCTTAATCGCAGAGGTCGCGCCAAATGAGAATTTCCGCATACTTATCGTTGATTGAAGTATTGCAAGAATCCGATTAGAGAGACGATGCTTTTCGGCAACAAGTTCTGATCTGATTTCTCATACCAAAAAGCTTTAATAATTTTTTTTTGCTCGTACCTCGGCTTGATGTTTTTAACCCGCTTTTCGGCTCGATCGATTTTGGAAACACGGATTCCAAAATATCCCCCTTTGCAAGTTATATAAAGGAGATAGACAGCGATATATATTTTGAAAATTGTCATTGTAATACAATTGTTATTACTTTAGATCTGAATATCACATTTAGACGATGAGAGAACATTTTTAATCCATCGTATAGTGGCGTCTTTTTTAGTAATTGATCGATCCTAGTTAACACGATTCTCCATCTATTTTCATTTCCGGTTACTCTGAAAGATTTATTACAATCCAATAATTAATGCCTTTATGAATGTCTAAGGTTAACGATATGAATGAATTCTAACGGAAGTTAAATTTTGTATCAGCTAAAATTCATCGAATGAAAAATTTTGTAACTAAAAATATCTTCAATGTTTTGAAAGTTCTGATAAAATTATATCGATTTGTTTCGACAAGACAATCAGGCTCATCATAAATATAATCGACAAATCACGATCGACATTAATCTAGTAGAAATGATAAATGAATGGGTCCCACTAATAATAAATAAAAATTGAAAATTGATGATATCCTAGACTGTTCGAGTGTAAACACCGAATCACAAGTCATTAATAGAGAAGCATCATAATTATTATCATTAGTAAATAAGGAATGACTGTTGTGAATGAGCAATCCAGTTTTATCTAGTCAAATCGATTGACAAATCACGCCCAAAACAATGAAACAACAAGACACAAATAAAAAGAAAATGAAAAAGAAAAAACTTGTGCGATTGCTGATTGTTTTGCGAAATTTGCATAGCTATTCGTCAGCTGAAAAGAAAATCTGTCGGTCTCAGTAGTTTTTGCCTGAGCACTTATTAGTCGCTCGTGTTTTTAATATAACGGACGATTCATCACGCGGCGAATTAACGAGCGGGCATTAAATTGATGGATCGGCGCGTGCAATCCGTGTTTTTTATATATATTTCTCACCTATTTACACGTCATGGAGTTGCTTTGCCACTTCTTTGTCTGTTAGTTATCGGCCTCTGCTTTTGCATGGTTCTTTTGCGGCTTACAACGGCGCTCCATTATTACGCGGTGTCTGCTTCAGATCATATCCCACCTCCATTTCTGCCACGGAACAACTCTCCGCGCCGAGTATCAAGAAATTGTATTACCCCCCATATTACGTGTAAATCCAGCGCGTTGATGTTCTGAAGATGTGCCAAATGAGTCGAGCGTTGCTTGTAAAACTGTTCCGACCTAAGATACGACGTACGTTATCGTGGATTATTTGTTACTATAACTACCGAGGAAGAAGTCACGATTGACCGTCTGCGAATTTCGCGCTCCAAGAAAACGCGTGTCATTTCGATGACAAATGGCTGTGTACATTTCCGGATATATATGAATGAGAAGATTACGATTTTTTTTTTTTCACAAAGTGCTGTATAATAAGAGGAATAAGACAAATTGCCAACGGAAAGTGGTGGAAATGAAAATGGAAGTCTAAGCTTAACTGTATTTTCCTTAGGAGGATATTTTTCATGCTGATTTTCTCCCGGCAAAATATACAGGCCAGTCTGTGTGTTATGTTACTCTTATTTTTTTTTCTATGATTATATAAATTAGCATAATTAATAAATTTATCACCAAACAATCAAGGCGTAATTTTAGAGCTACGAGACGTGACGTGATGAATTATTCAACTCGGATTAGAGTTCAAGCTTTAATTTAACGTTGATTTAAATTAATTATTGCAATGTAAAATTTAGCTCTGTTCTATTTGCATCCAATTAGAATTCAATTTTACTGGGATTCAGAGTTTTTCCTTTGCGATGCTTTTTGATACTCGTTTGACTCGCGATTATGTTTGATGATTTTAGAACAAGTTTGTATAAAACAGTTTTGGTTTGTCGGGTGTATATTTAAAATAATGAACTGACATAACGTATCGGATAATTTTGCTTTCAAAGAACAAATATAAGCTTTTTGCTACTCGCGCGCTTGTTTACGGTCGTAGTTATTAAAGTCGTTCATGAAAATGTACTATTGGCCAATGTCTCAGGTCACTAATAAAATCTTATAAGCCTGAAAATTGTTATTTGACTTTATTATTACATTTATTTGACGTCATAAAACAGGTGAATAAAGGAAAGACCGATCTCGAGGAAAGCGAGTGCGTTTTTGCTCGATTGAAATAAATTCATTCAGCAAATAAGGGAAATTAAATTTAGTAATTACTGCGAAACGTAGATGAAAAATATAATTTCGTTTGGCGCGGCACATTGGTTCCGGGGAAAAAAAACCATTTGCATTTGAATATCAGAAAAATTGATAGTATTCAAAGATTCTATTTGTGGATCATAAATAAAAACCGAGTGTACATTCAATTAAATACAAATGACCGCTAACATCAATTACGCAGATTTAATTTATTTCAACACGCGATAGTTAATTTTTTTTTCTTTTGTTTTTTTTTTCGTTTGATGAAAATATTTGGTTAAGTATGTATAAATTCTGGCAAAATTAATTTACTCTCTCATTGATTAATATTTACGGATAAAAATGTGAATTATTAATTCACATTTACGATTTTATTAAAATATCAGTTTCCCAAAGGTTGTAAAAAAAGCAAGGGCAAAAAATGTGTCCCGAATTGAATGGCAAAAAATTAATCGAAATGAACGCCGATAGGTAAAATCTACTTTATATCATTCTAACATAATATAAAAAGTTTTTCCTTTATCGCCACATAGCGATACATAATTGTATTGATGAAAATATTACTAATCAAAGTTTCGACAAGTTTTTACATGAAAAAAAAACTTGATTAAAGGTTTCTTATACCTCGCATCGAACCGACAATAGTGTATTTAGATAAACATCGTGAACAACCCACCTTTGTAATAAATTAGGTTCATATTGATCGACGTAACATCTCGCTTAGCAGTTTTGTAAATCATTAATTCTACAAATCATATTTCCCTTTCAAGTTGAAATTTAATTCTATGATTAGTCATGCTGACATCTGCAATCTCAATTCTCTAACAAAAAAATTGAGAATAAAGTGGTATAGCATTATTTTAGGTCAGACAGTGATTTGCAATTCTCACCCAGCATACTATAATCTAATGCATACTATAATGAGGTTGAGAGGATATTATGAAATATAGATTTGCCTCTGCGTACGATCGCATAAATATTAACTCGTAGATGATTGATAAATTTGGGTACGCCAAGTCTCTTTTTTATCTCGTTTGCCATTTTTTTTATAACATATGGGATATTAAAATAAGAGCGACTGGCACAAGTTTTTGCGCGCACTTATGAACTCGCCGTACAAAAACAGCAAATGAGGGCACAAGAGCGAGTTGCAAAAAGTGTATCTTGCGAAAATGTTGTTATTCGATACGTACGCGGCTGATATGTTTTAGCGATACGAAAATGTATAATAGGGGTAAAAAGCGCGCCACGAGACCTTAATTTCCGCACAAAAAAGCCCGTTACCACCCGACCGAACGGAATTCGTTCATTAAAAAGGATGCTTCTTAATATCCCCAAGTAATTTCATAGCGGACCACCTTAATAACAATACAATGCCGCGTTTTAATTGTTTTAATATATCGCAAACACGCTGTCGGGCCTTGTAATTAATTTTGTGCCCCGATTTTCAGTCTTATTAAATGACAGATACTACCTAGATACTGTTCAGCTAAACTAATTAGTCTTTTCTATGATACGCCACTCAAATGTAAAATCAAGCTTCATGAACGAACTCTCGAAATAAACCTGGAATCGTGCGCCTGTGCAGTGTTATGGAAAATCGCTTAATCGCAAAGATTTATAATTAACTAGAAAATTATTCTTCAATTAAATGTGAAAAAAGTAATTCATAACATTCTGTGATACCAACATGACACATTATTTTTTCATTTATTAATTAATTCTGAAGATTTCTTTTTAAACTTTTAACTTGTTCAACAAAAAGTAACACTGCAAACGATTTAAAGGAAAAAAAAAAAAATTTTTTTCCCAGATTATTATGAAAATTTTTATTCGTCGTTGGAAATCATGATTTCTTCATTCGGAGGAAACATTCGTTTGTTATTCAGTGTTAAAATTCCACTTTCCGCAAATCACACCTTTCGTGCTATTTTCTTTCGAATATTATGAATTTGTTCAACATCTTGTCGGAAGCTTTTTTTATCTCGCTGCGTCTTGTGCGCGTTCGCGTGTGAAATGCCGCAATATCAAATAGCGCAACCGGATGTGTCACGCAAGACAATGCGGAGTGCGAAAAATGATTGCACCCGGAGATTCGGAAATATGCAAAATAATAAAGTGCAACGTCATAATTTTAAAAAATACTTCTTTTTGTTCTGCAAATAAAATAATTTATTTAGTTCTATCTTTACATTGCAGAATCAATAGACATTTGTAGAAAACAGTGCATGCATCTTGGTATATATTTTAGCAGCTCGTTGAATAAAAAAAAATTACAATGTAAGGTTGGATTATTAAAAAGAAAGTTTGCGCAACGGATATCTTGTTTTTCGTTGAATTACTTCATTTAATAACATGTTTGCGCTTTTCACGTACGATATGTCTGTGTACACATAAAAAAAATCGATTTACCTTCGCGTGTAATTTCGCTCCTGGAGAAGGAACGCGAGATGACGTTTTTAATTACCGCCGTAGCACCCAAACAAATGTTGTTCAACCGATGTCAGCGTTCAGCCATCGGACATGTGACACACTGCTATACTAATCGACGATTATATTTGTCAACGCTTAAGCAATAAAATCGTTGACAGCAAAAGCTGAATTTCCGTCGTCAACTTTGTCGCTAAAAAATGTGAGCAGTAAAACTCAACCCAGATATAATTAAATTTACGCGGTATTATCATTCGAGTTATATCGAAAAGTTCAACGGGTTGTGAAATATAGGTTCGACTAGAACAAAAACAGAGATAATGAAACGCTTCGGCAGCTTTATTTATATTTCATGGCAAAAAACTTTTGTGCAATAAAATTGTCATGGACGATTACCACTACAATCCGTCCCGCAATTCTGCTCTCGTTTTAAAAATACTGCGTGCAATTTTCATCAGCTTTTCAACCTTTTCTGTTATTTGAAATTAATGAATTTTTCATTTCACGAATATCAACGACGTATACACACACACCTGGACCCTGTGAAGGGGACAATATTGATTTTTCCAAAATCGATACTCAATTTACACTAATAGAGGTAAATCTTCTTCATTGCAGTAATAATTACTGCGATTAATTATTATTCAAATGGCTCTTTCTCCCCCGCGTAAGACTCTCGAGAATGCAATAAAGTTATAAACCCTTTGTTATAAACAATATTGCCATCTTTTAATAACGAAAATAGGCGGCGCGATTTTAATAGAAATGAAAAAGTTGTCCCAACGATGAAAACTTGAGCTGTTTTCATAAAATACAAGTAATTCGTTGCCCGGTTAACTAAAGCATTAGCCTTTTATTACCTTCGGTTATACCATCGTGAAAAAAAGAAGGAAGAAAAAAATAGTTTAAGCAGTGTTATTGAACGTGTTTGATGATGTACATAATCAATAATTCTGCCTCAAAACCCTCTTTAACTGTCGCGTGATAAACAGGCGAAATAATACAAATCTGAGAAACTTCCACGGCATTTTGACTTGTAATTTGACCAGTCGTTTAGTCTCCTAATGACGCTTGATTTTGAGCCCTGGTTTGAACAGAAGTGGAGAATTGATATTAAAACGCGACGCGAAACATTATGCGATCGGAGCTCGAGCAGCAAAAATATCCAGTAAAGTGATGGTCTTTCATCTTTTAACTCATCTTTTCTTCGAGCACCGTTTTCAGTTGTACTTTTGAATTGGGATGAATTTATTCTAATCCGTTTGTTTAATGTCTATTATTTTAATCTCAGCAATCCTTTTCTTTTTTTTTTTTCAAACAAAAATTTGAAAACTTGTCAAAATTAATTTCTCAGCTGTATTCAGTATTTTTTTGAAGTTTCTGCGGTAATTAGTCAGAAAAGTCAAAAAATACAAACAACATTGTGAAAAGTAAAAAAAAAAGTAATTTATTCAAGATCATTTGGACTGCGCGATGTTTTTCGGCAGTCCACTCGACCGATGCTTGATTTTGGCTGCCGTCTCAAGGAGGAGACACTAAAACAAGTAAACAAAGGAGAAACGTTACAAGTTAATTTTTGTATCGTTTGCACGCGCGTATGACCAATCTGTGAGCGCGCCTTTTTCCGCTCAAACAAAAAGACACGAGTGCACTTTATTCGCCCGTCCCGCAGCGCATTTTTTCCATTTTCCCCCTCAAAAGGATTTAATTCTCTCTCATTTTATTTTTACCTCCGCTTCCAGGGGCTCTTTTTCCGCCCCGAAAAGGTACATTCGAAGTGCCACTTACTTTCTTTGCGACGCTTGTTTGTCAGAATAATTACTTTTTTGCATGAATTAATATTGTTAAGACAAATAAAACGACAGCGAGGATAATTGAACACTTATTTTCGAGCCAACGGAAAACATTTGGGGAATTTCGTTTTTCGTGTTTTGGATACATTGATGACACATTTTTTTTTTTTTTCAATATCGCAAAATTTAATGTATGTTTTGTTATTATTAGATTTGAATATCATTTAAAAATCAAAATGAGATTGTGATTTTAAAGAAACATTGCATGTAACTTATTCTCTTTGATCAGCAAAAGATTCATTTTAGGTCGAGGTTGATCGAATTTGATTTGAAAATTCTTGAATGTAATTTCAATAAGCTTATTTAATCAACTTATGCAATTTCCTATACGGATTATTGTAACGTTTTTGAAAATAGGAAACATGTTTCTAATAATAAATGAATTTGAAATTCCTATTTTATGACACGGATTGGCTGACACAACCGGGACGTTGCAAATTGAATATTATACATATTTAATTTAAAGATTAATTTAAAAATTATCGTCTTACCCAAGTGACGTTTGGAGATGAACAAAATGTGACAACTTGTTTAATGCGGATATATATAATTTAAAATTTGTATTCTAAATTAATTTCCAATACTTTCAATCAAACAATGCAACAATATCGATATACGTATTTATAATACGTGACATTTTTTATTCCTAGTTAATGGAGTTGATTGTCATGTAAATATTTCAATGATTCGTTTTATTTACGTCAATAACGTTAATTATTTATTTTTGCCAATGATTTGTTTTCTAATGATTAGCGAAGTCGGAAATTAACACAGTTTTCATTTCAAATCAGATCTATTTTTAATGAATGCAACAATTTAGAAATAACATTTTTGCAAATGCCGTCAATACTTTAGCAGACTCATAGAAGTAAAAAACATCGATGCTATAAACCTGCCCATCAATTATTGCAATTCATCTTTCAGCATTTGTGTATTATTACTTTTTTTCCAGTCTGATTCGTACAAATTTATAATGTCTATCAATCATGAGAATTTTAAAAAATTTTATGGAAATTTCAAGTACATGTATTATTATTATAAAAAGCGGGTACCTTCGATGTTGCCTGGAAATGTGCGTTCTCGCTCGCAATTCGAGCAACAAATTTGTGCGCACGTATATACGTTGACGAAATAATGCAAAGCACGTGCAATAAACGAAGAACATATACATTAGATAACGCGGGGCAACCTAATAATATATGCATGAAATTGGCATACATAGTGGATCTGCGGTTTTTAAAATGCTCAAAATGAAAAAAAAGGATTCGCCGCGAAACAGACGGTCATTTTTTTCGTCCCCCTCCCCCCTCTCTCTCTCTTTTGCATTATTCAACTCGGAAGCGGTACGTATTTTATCCAATCGAAATTTGTCCGCGAATAATTTTTACCATTTGAACTGCTTTGATGAAAAACAATAATTCAAGCGACGGGAACTAATTAGGTCGCGTGTCAAAATGGTGAGTCATAATTGTGTCAAAGGGGTGAAATAAAAATAATAAACGGCCCCCTTCCCTCCGTACTCCTCGAACGTTCGTGAAAAAAGTTTGACTATAAAACGCGCGTGGTGATTGAAAAATGGCAAACATTTCAAAGTAATTATCTTTTCTGGGCAAGCTCCCACGTGGTAATAAAAAGAATGAATCTCGCATTTTACGATGTCTGATTCTGAATTAAAATTTCAGTCCGATAAAACGTAGTGCGTATTAGCGACTAAGCGTTCCCATTAAATATTGATCTCATTCCGGGCGAACATAAAATGATGAATCTCATCATTACCGTGCATCAATTATAACCAGGAGAAATGTTAAATTCATATAGAAATATGAAACTTCTGCCGCGTCTCATGTAAAATGTTACGATTTTGCTTTGGTTGAAAAAGTTTTTGCAAATTATGGTTGGAACTGTATTTTCCTAATTATTGAAACAATATTGACTTTTTGTCTTGACTCAAGATTTCTTATTACACAAAAATAACACTGTTAAAAATTAATCCACGTTTTGGATTTAAGTTTCTAGTTTTGCAAGTTATAATGACTTTTTTCAACCTATAATCAAAAATAATATTTAGTCAGTTAATTGTCATAATACTAATTTGAAAAATCATTTCACAAGAAAGATTAAAAAATGTTCTTCTCTTGTTGTATTTCGAGTGCAGGAACTTCTTAGAATCAATACAATACCCGTTCATTATTGCAAAATATGTAAATACAGAAACACCGGGGAAAAAAATCAATTAAATTTATAGCGAACCCAAATAAGACAGCGGTAATGAATAGAAACTTGCTTATAAAAGTTTCCTCACGGTGCGTACTTGGAAGAAAATTAACTTCTTTCTTAACTTCAATCATTTTTCCGAACAATCTTTTACTCTAATAATCAATACATTTTCCCCGTAAAAATGTAACAAGCTATTTTCAACAATCCGCCAACTTTGAGAGAGACCGGCGAGGAAAATTTAAGTCTGAAGTTTTTGCAAAGCTCATATCTCCGAATCTACTAGAGTTCGCGCGAAATCGTCAGTAAATTAGATTGAAGTTAGCCTGAAAAAGGTGGTCCCGGGTTCGCAGACCATCCACTTTTCAGCCAAAAAACAACAAAGTTATCGACTTTCATCTTTCGCTTTTATTTTAATTTCATCCTCAAATTTTTTTTTCCTTGACTCACGTGTGTCCAATTTGCGTGAATTTCAACCGCAAATTATACCTGTTAAAATGTTTTTGTGCGTACATTTTCGTGCAGTCATTGTATGCATTTTTGCAAAAGTCTCTCTCTCAGCGAACGTCGCGCGTATTGTCGAGCACACATTTTGTAACGTCAAGTTGCAGTCGTCTTTATTTGCAAATTTACATATTCAGATTCAAACTCGGCCGTTTTGGATATACCGTTTGCGTCGCATGCACGTCCACGAGTTTATGTGAAATTATTGCATTCAAAAGAGCCCGCTGCATTAACGCGGGGGATTCCGATCGAATATCGTCGCGCGGGAAATTCGTTTCTTATCCAATTGGAACAAAAATCATGCCGGAAGCGAACAAAAATTGAATCGTTCCGCGCGCATAATTTTTCAATCAAATTATTGAACAACTTTTCTCATACATATAAATGTAAACGCTACGATGACTTAGGGTCTAAGCCGTCCGAAATTTTCTCTTCCCCTTGAGGGAGAGAGCTCACATTTTGCGAATTGATCGTAAAGTTGAAAAAGCTATCTTCCGATTTGTTATTTGCCTGTCTTAAGATAAAAGAAGCCTGAATGAACAGTCACATCAAACATTCCATGTGTGTTCTGAAATTTCAAGTTAAACACGAATAAAATCAATAATATATTTTAAAATGGAAAGAATTAAAAATATATTTTCTTTTGATTATCTATCTCCTTAATTTTATTTTTGTATTCAAATCTGTTCAAAGTTTGCAAAGTTTCCTAACTATTTTTGTCTCGTTTCCTGTTGTTAATTATCGGTTATGTTTTGGCGGCAAATTAATAACTTTGAATTGTAAACAGTTAAATGATAGTATGAATACGTGGCTAAATTTTACATTAATTTTGCAATTACGTGCGTTTGTTATTCTTGCAACATGCCGCTGTAACTGATGATTCGCAATTGGCTTAAAACGCCGCCCACAAAACTATAATCAAAAGAGGCAACACCTTGTGGCGTTAATCGCGCAATTAGTTGGCAACATAAAATTTGACCATTAATATCACATAATTGACACTTTCCAACGTTGATTTAGATGTACCGATAAATCCGCGATTATCCTGCCGCTAGCACACGAATTAAACACGTCATGTTTACCGGGTAAACAGCCTCTGCCACATGTCTGACTACAAAAGGGGTTACACCACTTAAATGCCGAATAATCAACCGCAAAAATGAACAAAAATTGATCGGCCTCAAATTGTTGTCTCCCAAGAGCTCTGATTCACAGCTCAATGAATCTCACTTGATATTGAGTAGCTGCCAATTTACTCATTCACAGGTAAAACGTTAATGTGCAACTTCCGATGGAGTCTTTTGTCGCTGTTTTTTTTCCAGTATAATGAATTCAAATCAGGGACTTTTGTAATTTAAATAGTAATCCGACTAACACAATAAATACACCTTTCACAAGATGGATTGATATTCCCGAGCGTTTAATTAACTATTTTTGAGATCAGAATCGGGTTTCATTTAAATCTGCGATCCATTTCATCCTTCTGATAATCATTGATTCTTCTCTTTATTCAATCCGCTACCATTGCAAAGCTGATCTAATTAACTTTCACTTAAATGGAGCCAAAATAGGCAAC